>CM077671.1:381044355-381066855 GCA_039707655.1 Elymus sibiricus
CATGATCTGTGTATGTTTCATTTCATCGTGATGACTATGCTACTGCTATGTTTCACATGCACTTGAGTACTTATAACGCTGCGAGTAGTTCGTCACTTAGCAAATTCCTCAACTAGTATTTCCTCAAGTGACGAATTTGTAAAAATCGCCTATTCACCCCCCTCTAGTCGATATAACACACTTTCAATTGGTATCAGAGCAAGGTACTCCCTTGTTCTGTGTTATTTTGGTTTCACCACCTGGAGTTTTAGTTATGTCGACTGCAGGCATGATCAAGGTCTCAGCTGGGTGTCCTACCTTCGATGGGACGGACTACCCCTACTGGAAGAACAAGATGCGCATGCATCTTGAGGCAATTGACAACGATCTCTGGTATGTTGTGGAAAATGGTGTTCCCTTTGTCACTCCCACTATCAACACTGCTGATGTGAAGAGATTCAAGCAACTCGACTCTCAAGCGAAGAATATCGTATGTGGCCATCTGAGAAAAGGTCAGTATGGCAGAGTGAGTGCTTTGGAGACTGCTAAGCTTATCTAGGATAGGCTGTCCAAAGTCAATGAAGGCATTTCAACTCAACATGATTCTCGAGTTGATGTTCTTCACAATCTCTTCAACCGCTTCAAAAGACTCAACAACGAAAATGTTCAGCAAACGTTCGATCGCCTCACTGATATCTCCAATGAGTTACAGGCTCTTGGTGCCACTGACATCACCGACCATGAGGTGGTGAAAAAACTGGTGAGATCTCGTGATTCCTCATTCGATACACTTGCTTTGATGATCCAAGAACATGGAGACTACAAGTCACTAGATCCTGCTGATATTCTTGAGAGACTCAATAGTCATGAATTCCAACAAGCTGAGAAGAGAGACCTGTACATGCCAAGTTATGGAAGATCTCGTGCTTCGAAGGCTAAGGCAATTTCCTCATCTGAAGACGAAGAATCTAATAGTAGCCTTGGTGATCCTGAAGAACTGAGTCAGGAGCTAGCAATGCGCGTGAGAAAATTCCAGAAGTTCTCAAGGAGAGGTCGGTTTGGAAAATCATAAAAAAGTGGCATGAAGAAATCAGATCTTCATCCAGCGACTACAAGAAGAGAACTTGTCACAAATGCAAGAAATCTGGTCACTTTATCTCTGACTGTCCTCTCTGGGAAAAGAATCTAGAAAGAAGAAATACAAGGATGACAGTTCTGATGACTCGAAGAAAAAGAAGAAATCTTCAAAGTCCTCATCTGCAAAGTCCTCATCTTCAAAGTCCTCATCGCACAGAAGGAACAACTTAAGGAAGGCTCGGGCACTTATTGGCAAGGAAATGGATTCTAAAGAAGAATCTGAAGAATATGAGGAAGAGGAGGAATCTGAGGAGGAGTCGGACTCGGGTGTGGCAAGTCTAGCTCTCGCTACTGCTTTCGTCAGCAAGTCCATCTTCAACGATGAGGAAAATGGCAACTCCAACGACACTGACGTCAGCAATGATGACTATGCTTCCACCTATTGCTTCATGGCAAGTAGTACCCAGACAACCATAGTATGTCCTATCTTTGATGGATCTGACTATCCCAAATGGAAATTCCTCATGCGGAAGTACCTCATATTGAAGAACAACAAGCTATGGACTGTTACTGAGCTTGGACTGACAGATCTCTGCAAGCTGGCAAATGCTGATGACATTCTTAAGTACACACAGCTGGACGCCCAGGCGAAGAATATCATCTGCTCTAGCTTGTCAAAGGTCATGTTCAAAAGCATCTACCATCTTCACACTACAAAGCTCATCTGGGACAGGCTCTATGATGTTCATGAAGGCTATCACACTCGTCAAGATCCCATGTTCATCGAATACAAGAACTTCCTCAAAACTCAGAAGACTGATCCCACTTCATCTTCCTCATCTATGTGTCTCATGGCAAAACGATCAAAGGTACACTCATATCATTCCTCTTCTGAATCAAGTGATGGTGAATCTGAGGATTACATGAAACCTAGCTATTCCAAACTTGCTAATATTGCTACTAAACAACAAAGTGCCATTGAAAAGCTTCAGAAACAACTAGACAAAAGCGATGACCTGTTGAATGAGGAAGTGGATCATACTCAAACTTTGACTAAGGACCATCAAAGTATTCAGTCCAAGTATGATAACCATCAAAGTCGTCATGAGGCTCTCTTAGTCGATCATGAGAAGCTTTCTTATGAATTTCTTCAAAGAAAGCAAGATCTTGAGAAACTAAGGGTGTCTCATGAAGATCTTCAAAGGGATAATGACTCCTTGCTTGCTCAACAAATCAGTACCGCTCAGGAAGATTTTGTTCCACCTTGCTTGAAATGCATCGAACGTGAAACTGCTCATTCTTCACCTGAATGTTCAAATGCTTCTATTGCTGCAAATTCTTCAACTATTTCTGTGGTCACAAATTCCTCATCTGAGGATACAACTAGTATCACTGACGAAAATGCAGGGTTGAAGGAATTGTATGTGACAGGCATATACAAAAGCCTCAAAGGGCATCAAACCCTTTGTGATGTGCTTAAAAAGCAGATTCTGAACATGAGCCCTAGGAAAGAGGGTATTGCATTTGAGAGGAAACTCAATGCTTATGGATCTTACTGGAAACCTGAGCAGTATCCCAAAACCTCATGGGTTGCTGCAAAGGACCTCCTATAGATCCATCCACTTTATCTGGTTTTACTTGTGAATCTTCGTATTCCTCTGATGATTCAATTGACTCCAACTACAAACTGTTCAAAAAATCAGAATGGTGAAGTATTTGCCAGATATGTTGGTACTAACTGCAGGAACGGTCGTCCAATGAAGAAAATCTGGGTTCCCAAAAGGTACCTCAAAAATCTTCAAGTGAATGTCCTCATGACACCACCAGTGAAGAACAGGAACCCCAGATCAAATTCTTCATTTGGACCAAAGTCTTCACAAGGACCAAATTCCTCACATAGACCAAATTCCTCATATGGTCAAAAATCATATCATTCTCGTGCTATTGCCTCTGTTTCGCAGGGAAAATCTAAGGGTCATGAATATGCTCATTATTCTTCAAATCATTATGTTCATAAGTCCTTGAAGAATTTCTCTGCTTATTCATATGAGTACTCTAACCCCTGTCCTGTGAAACAAAGTGCACTCGCTTCTATGCCACCATTCTCATATGGAGCTCACAGAATGATGAACTCTTTGCCACCCCTCCAGATGTGGGTGGTGAATAAATCGAACTATTCTCTTATGCAGGGTCAGGTCTCCGGACGAACTTGAACGCTTGATGAATTTGCTGGAGACCTGAGGAAATGCTTGAAAGGACGCAAGCTAATCATGAATAAATGAATCATTCATTTCTCACATCCTCACATTACTTTGCTTACTATACTATGTGATGAAATTCAATCTGATGAATTTGAAGTCATATTCTTCACTCTGAAGCATATGCGTTCGTAAGGTGTACTAATTCATCTACAGGATGAATCACCCAAAGCTACTGAGTGGGTCCTCGACAGTGGATGCACGAACCACATGACTGGTGACAAGAACCTATTGATGAACATTCCACTGGCTCCCTCTCATTTGAAGCATATCAACTACGCTGATAAAGGAAAAAGCAAGGTATTGGGTCTAGGTAAGGTTGCAATCTCAAAGGATTGACACATGGATAAGGTGGTGCTTGTCGAGTCCCTTGGATTCAACCTCATGGCTGTCTCAATGCTTTGTGATCTTGATATGGTTGTCATCTTTAGCAAATACCGTTGTGTTTTCATCATGGAATCTGACAAATCCAAAGTCTTTGAAGGCTTTAGGAGAGGAGACTTGTATATTGTTGATTTCTCTACAGGTCCACAGCTAGCCACATGTCTACTTGCAAAAGCTTCAGAAGGCTGGCTATGGCATCGACGTCTTGGACACGCTGGCATGAGGAACTTACACACGCTCGCGAAGAAAAAGCACGTCATTGGTATTGAGGGTGTCAAATTCCTCAAGGATCACTTGTGTGGGGCTTGTGAGTCTGGAAAGATGACCAGATCCAAGCATCCATCCAAGACTATCATGACTACCACTCGTCCTTTTGAATTTCTTCATATGGATCTCTTTGGTCCTACTTACTATGCCACACTAACAAATACCCCATGCTTATATGGATTTGTCATTGTCGATGACTTATCTCGCTATACTTGGGTGCACATTATCCTGTACAAATCTGGAGTGCAGAATGTCTTCAAACGATTTTCTTCAAGGTCCTCGACGAACTTAGGCATCAAAATCAAGCATATCAGGAGTGATAATGGGACTGAGTTCAAGAACACTGGTCTTGATGATTATCTTGATGAACTTGGTATTACTCATTAGCTATCTGCCCCTTATACTCCTCAGCAGAATGGCGTTGTGGAGCGCAAGAACAGAACTCTTGTTGAGATGGCTTGCACCATGCTTGATGAATACAAGACCCCTCATCGATTCTGGCCTGAGGCAATCAATACTTCTTGCCACATCTTCAACAGGGCATATCTTCACAAATTCCTCAAGAAGACTTCATATGAACTCCTCACTGACAAGAAACCCAATGTGAGTTATTTCAAAGTCTTCGGTGCTAAATGCTGGATTAGAGATCCTCACCACAGTTCCAAATTTGCACCGAAAGCACATGATGGTTTTGTGCTTGGTTACGGAAAGGACTCGCACACCTACAAAGTCTTCAACACCTATTACAACAAGGTTGTTGAAACTGTAGATGTGCGGTTCGATGAAACTAACGGCTCGCAAAGAGAGCACCTGCCTCCTATGCTAGATGAAATGCCTCTTGAGGAATCCATTAGGTTCAAGGCCACTGAAGATGTGATCCATACTGAAGAACAATTCTCTCTGAAGAAGTTGTGCCCAACGCTGAAGACATTCATGCTGATACACCTGAAGACAATAGTGCTGAAGAAAATGCTCAGCCTCAACAAAGTCTTCAACCTACTCATCCATGACTTGCAAATGAAGTGCAAATCGAGAAAATACTTGACGACATCAATGCACGAGGTCTCCTCACTCGGTCAAAAGCTTCACATTTGTCTAACTTTTGTAGGCACTTTGCTTTTGTCTCTATCACAGAGCCCACCAAAGTTGATGAAGCATTCTTGGAGCCTGAGTGGATTCAAGCCATGCAAGAGGAATTACATCAATTCAAGCTCAACAACGTGTGGGAACTCGTCAAACACCCAGATCCTCGCAAGCACAATATCATAGGTACCAAGTGGATCTACCGCAACAAACAAGATGATCTTGGTCAGGTAGTGAGGAATAAGGCCCGTCTTGTGGCACAGGGCTACACACAGGTTGAGGGAATTGACTTTGATGAAACTTTTGCACCTTTTGCCAGACTTGAAGCTATTCACATATTGCTTGCTTATGCTAACCATCATAATATCATCTTATATCAAATGGATGTGAAAAGTGCATTCCTCAATGGTAAGCTTGAGGAAGAAGTATATGTTGCTCAACCCCCAGGTTTTGAAGATCCTAAGTATCCAGACAAAGTCTTCAGACTCAACAAGGCCCTCTATGGCCTCAAGCAAGCCCCTCGGGCATGGTATGACACACTGAAGGAATTCCTCATGAAGAAAGGCTTCAAACCCAGTTCACTAGACCCAACTCTTTTCACAAAATCATATGATGATGAATTATTTGAGTGCCAAATATATGTGGACGATATTATCTTTGGATGTACTGACAAACATTACAGCGACGAATTTGCCTATATGATGGGTGAAGAATATCAAATGTCTATGATGGGAGAGCTCAAATTCTTCCTAGGGCTTCAAATTCATCAATAACGCAATGTCATCTTCATCTCTAAAGAGAAAGACCTCAAGGATGTCCTGAAGAAATTCGGCATGCAGGATTGCAAAGGCGTCAAGATTCCTATGCCCACATCGGCTAAACTCTGCTCTGACAAAAGTGGTAAAGATTTCGATCAGAACGTATACTGCTCCATGATTGGTTCTTTATTGTATCTATGTGCATCTAGGCCAGATATTATGCTTAGTGTTTGCCTGTGTGCCCGATTTCAAGCAAAACCTAAGGAATCACACCATAAGGTTGTGAAACATATTCTTCGATATCTAGCTCACACTCCAACACTAGGATTATGGTACCCCAAGGGCTCAGATCTTGACCTCATTGGATATTCAGATTCTGATTATGCTGGTGATCGTGTGGACCGCAAGTCAACGTCAGGCACTTGTCATTTCCTCGGACGATCCTTAGTATGTTGGTCCTCGAAGAAGCAGAACTGCATGTCACTATCTACTGCTGAAGCTGAGTACATTGCTGCTGGTTCTTGCTGTGCCCAATTGCTATGGATGAAGCAAACCCTCAAGGACTACGGCATCAACGTGAAGAATGTCCCTCTCTACTGCGACAACGAGAGTGTCATCAAGATTACTCACAACCCAGTTCGTCACTCAAAGACCAAGCACATCCTGATTCGTCATCATTTTCTTCGTGACCATGTGATGAAGGGCGATATCTTCCTTGACCACGTGAAGACTGAAGAACAACTGGCTGATATCTTCACAAAGCCCTTGGATGAGAAGAGATTTTGCAAGTTGCGGTGTGAGCTAAATATCTTAGAATCTTCGAATGTTCTTTGAAAGGACACACATCCTAACACTTATGCAAAATTGATGACTTTGATGTGCAACACACGAAGTAACGTTTTTCTTCAATCAATGAATACTAACTCTCTAAGTGTGAAGAAATTAATGAAGAATTTGATTCTCAGAACCCTACGACAATTGTACGCGGTATCTGAAATCATCATTCTTATACGGTGGGTAACGCCACCAATAACAGTTGAAATTCTTCAAGTTTGAGTTTTTCATCATTTTGCAAATTCTTCAAATTATCAAATTCTTCAAGTTTGCAAATTCCTCAACTTTCAAATTCTTCAAACTTTTCAACTAATGTTCCTCACATGATTTTTTGACTATATATATATATATATATATATATATATATATATATATATATATATATAGGGTTGCGCTATTCGTCACCCTGGATGAGGAATAGTTATTCTTCCCCCCCTCTATATTACCATCAATGCACCGTATTTTTACGTCCCGTAATTTTTTTCTTACTTCATACTTAAAAAGAGAACGTAAGAAAATATTAAATCGCCGTAAAAAATATTTTACGCCACGTAAAGTTACGAACGTAAATACATAGTGTAAAATACACATAAACTGCGATTTTTCTGGTCTTGTTACTTATATTTTTGTCATCTTATGCCAAATTTTACATAATGAATCAATATGCATGTAACTATTTCTATACAAAATTTATTTATTTTTGAAACCATCGTAAGATTACCTCGGGTGAAGAATAACTCATTCTACACCCTAGATGATTAATAGTATTACTATATATATATATATATATATATATATATATATATATATATATATATATATATATATATATATATATATATATATATATATATATATTGAGTTTTTCAATGTCCTCAACAGCATTCACTTATAGCTATTTCTTCAAGTTGATTTTCATCTAAGTGAATGTGATCGGACCCGTATCCCCTCTTGTCAGTGTACAAATAACCAGGGTATCCACTACCCAGACTTGTGTGCGGGCAATTGCCTAGAGCCGACAAGGCATAGCGAAGCCCTGGAGCCAAGTACTACGACGTCAAGGAGACGAGAAGGCGGAAGACCAAAGGCTGGAGCCCCGGCAAGATCTTGCCGGGGATGGCTTGTAGTCCCGACAAGACTCACGCCCGGCAAGCGCCTCTCACTGTTCTAGCGCGCCACCCCAGGGCAACTACCAGCTTGTCTTTTAGCCTTTGTTCGCCTGGGTGCGTGGCGGACGCTGACGGCATGAGGGCTTAAGCGGTGCGATGGGATGGCTCCTTTTTCCATCCCCAAGACAAGGCAGGGACACCTCAACAGGAGCATTAAATGCCCTTGTCCTAAGCCGTCAGAATTAGGTATGATAAGCACTGTAGTTGCTTTACACCTCATGTACTCCAGCGCACTACTGTGGCGACCCCTTCGAAGGTATAAAAGGAGGCCCAGGTGCAGCTACAGGGAGGATCTTCTTTTCGGACCCAAGTTCGCATGTGTAGCAGCTACTGTAGCGCTCCAAGAACTAGTCTAAGAACACGCTCAATACAACCAAGCAGGAGTAGGGTTTTACGCTTCCAAGCGGCCCGAACCTGGGTAAAATCCCCTTTGCGTTGATCACTCGATCTGCTCTTTGTGCAGTCCTTCTCCCCGCCGAACCATAAAGGGATCCTCGTGATCCCATAGATGTCGTTTCTGACACCTCTATGCTAAACTCAACCAAGTCTGTTCACAAATTCTTCATATGCGTTCTACTTTCAAACTTGTTCAAAGTCTTCACTGAGTCATTGTCTGCTGAAGAATTTGCGAACGGAAACTTTAAAATATTCAATCTCAAATTTTTGGCGATTGCCGCTCAAACCGTTTCGATTCCCACGACTGGATAACCCACGATCCCCCACTATCTCCACTGCACAGTACGTGGGTGACACATGTCGCGTGGATGGCGAGGGTCAGGGGCATACTGGTCCAAAATCTTTGGGCCAGTTGGTTTTTACTACCGCTATAAGTACCCCCTCCCTTCCACTTGCTCGGGTTACTCCTCACTCCCATCTCTCCCGAGCTCCAGACCTAGCGCCGCCGCTAACTTCATCGTCGCCGGAGAGGAAGAGCTTCACTGCCTCGACCTCGCCGTCACCGTACTCGCATCGGCTGCGGAAGTCTTCACCCCGCCGCCGCTGTAGCTATCTCCCTCTACCAAGCTAGGGTGTGGGAGATCTGGACTGACGAACTCCTCCACTTCACTTCTCTGTTCGTCGTGTTCATCGCATACGGTAAATAAAAACTAGTTTGATTACCATTTTTGATTCCGATGATTTTCACAAAATCCTCAAAAGGTGTTATTCTTTAGCAATCCATCTCTTAAGCACGAAACAAACTCCTTCTCTTGATCTATTTCGCTAAGTTATGATTTTCTTCAAGATTCCTCAATTGTGTGGATCCTCAAATCTATACAACTCTGGAACCTAAGTCAAGAACACTTAGTGAAATTCTTCAAGGCATCTATGGTAAAATTCCTCAAACTTGATACTTTTTGCAAAAAATTCTGAGAACGCATATGACCTCTTCAAATTCTTCGCACCCATACTCTATTCACAGGTACAAATGTCAGCTGATGAATCTCTAGGTTCTCATCAACTTAACTCATTTGAAGTGTTCCTTCAAGAAAGGTTGCACACTTCGTCAGAAACTTCAACAGTTCATATTCCTCAGTTGAAGAAAATGGCTGATGGGAAAAGACCTCAGAAAGGAGGAAAGAATCTTGAATCCAATACTGCATTTGAGATCCCTGAGGATATCTACCCTGAGTATTGCACACCCGATGAAGAAATCTATGGGAAAGAGACTAAGGAAAAGCGAAAAATTCGCATCCAAAAGATTGAGAGGAGATGGATGAAGGAATGGAGAGAATATCAGTATGTCACTCGTAAGTACATGAAGAAATTTGCACTGAAGCCACCTTGCCGAAGACCTCCATTGGAAAATAATCAGGCAGCTGATCCCACTAGCCTCATGAGAGGTGAAGATTTTCTTAAAGAATGGGCAAAGCATTAGAAAAAGCTTCAAAAGATCTCTAAAGAACCTGTGAGGCAATTCAATGTGGACTCTGCTGCTGCTGCTGCCTCTGCTAGTGCATCTGATTCGAAGAAATCAGTGGTGAAGAAATTCATTGCAAAATCCTCAGCACCAAAGTCCTCAGCCCCAAGTTCCTCACAGAAAATGCCTCAGGCAAAATTATCAAGGGCTCCTGCAATGCCCTCAGTGGCTGCACAATCTTCAACGGCTACTGCCAAGTCATCAACACCAGTGCATCTGGCATCTTGCCAAAGGACTGCCGGTTTTTCAATTGCTTCAGGGGCATCTGCAACTTCATCTGCCCAAGCACATTCCTCAAGCAGTCCCACTTTGCTGAAAGTGAAGGCAACAGCTGGACGAGGCAGGAGACCAAGTCCTCACAAGAAGCAAGTGGTCTTCAACATTCCCTCAGCATCTGAGGAAGATGAAGCAAGTGATGGAGAACTTGCTGCCATTGTTAGAAATAAGCAAGAAAGAGTGGCTCAAGCCAAGGGCACTTCGATTCCTCTCATGCTGGATCCAAGGACTGTGATTGACTTCATTGACATATGTCACAACGATCCAAACACTCCAATTGATGACTTGAAGCTTCCTCCTGGTCCTAGTCATGTCCTCACTACATTCATCAGTGAGGAAAAGTGGAAGTTCGAGAAGGCCAGAAAGGCAAAGAAGGCTTAGTTCAAGAAAGAGCGCTTCATGAAGAACAATGTTCTCAATCTGACGCCTGACCAACTTGTCTCTGTCCAAAAGGACATCAAAGGCCTCAGCGATGAATTCAATAGGTACTATGCAGACTGGAAAGGTGCAAGGTCCAATTTGTCAACATTGCCGACAAAGTCATCGAAGATCACAACTCAAGGGTGGCATCACGATCGCAACCGCAACTTCCTCAGGCTGAAACTTCTGCTCAGCCTGCTGATGAAACTGCAAGTGCAGCTGAAGAAATTCATGCCGCTGAAGAAATTCCTAGGGCAACTTCAAATTTTGCGCCTGAAGAAATTGAGAGGCCAGCTGAAGAAACTGCCAGGGCGACTGCATCAGTCATGCCTGAAGAAACTGCTCCAACTTCACCCCAGGCTCCCCCAGCAAAATTATCAAGGGTGAAGACTGTCACACTTCCTTCTGCATCAGAAGCGAAGAAGACCAAGGCTGCAGAAAAGGCCACTGCTCTAAAAAGGAAAGCATCACCATCTGCAGATTCCTCAGCTGCAAAGAAGTTGAAGACTTTGCCAAGTTCTTCAAATGAACCAATTGATGTTGTTCCTATTTCATCAGTCCCAGCCTATGAAATTGTCCCATTTGGTGAAGACTATGTCATCCCAAGTGATGACGATGATGAAGAAACTCAATCTGCTGCTTCCTCAGAGCAGATTGATGAGGAAATAGAGGTTGAAGAAAATGCTTCAACCCCACTGGTAGCATCGCCCCATCCTTAGTTAACTGCTAAAGAGGCTGGCGTTGGAGAAATGGATGAGGATGTGGACATTGGATCTACCACTCCAGTCATCAACGATGAATTTTGGGAAGCAACTCACCCAAATTCACCAATGGCCACTCCTCTCACTCAGATTCCTCAGTCTCCAACCCCAACTGAAGAAATTCAAACAGAGTTTGCCAATCTGTCCACTCCCATCATGACTGCTACTGAAGATATTCCAGCTGCATCAGCTGATGAAATTCCTGTCCAGGATGTTCCTGATAAAACTGCTACACAAGTTCCTCAGGTTGAAGAAACTGCTATTGTTCCAAGCGAGACTGGACGACGCTTCAAGCCAAATCTTCAGCCAAAGCAAAAGCTTCCTTTCAAAGGCACGAAGCATCCCAAATTCATCAAGGCAAATTTCTTCAATGAGCACATATTCTTCACTGGACCAAATCCTTATGACTCAACAAGGGTTGGTCGCTCAAGGTTCTGGACTCCAGCTTAGATGAATTTCTATGCTGCTGTGCTGTTTGACAAGGACAAAGTCTTCCAGCATCATCAAATTCCTCATGTGGATATGGAATCCATCCCATGCTTCACTCCAGTTCTCTCAGTTCTTCATGATGTTGGACTTCTTCCATTCTGTGCGGATGTCTGCGATTGGAATGAAGAACTGATTCTTCAATTCTATGCAACTCTACATATCTCTGGTGAAGCTTCTGATATCAACACATGGATTCTGGATTGGATGACAGGCAACACTCACTACACTGCTTCTGCAAATGAATTGCTTCAAAGTGTTCCCATTCCAATTCCTTCAGAAGGAGCAAGATGCATATAGGATGAACCTGAGCTGCAGAATCACATGATGCTAGTGCTGATGAAACCTTTGGCACCTGGAAAACCTCCAAGGACCACCTTCCTAGTGAAGGATTTTCTATACGTGCCAAGGACCATCTACCGCATATTGACCAAAACCCTCAGTCCAATCAAAGGCCGCAACTCCAAAGAAGAAGAAGTTGTTGGCATCATGAAGAATTTGCTGTTCAACATCATTCATGGGATTCCCATCAACTATCACGATTTCTTCATGAGGACTTTGGCCAATATTGCAGTGTCTCCATTCGAGTTGAAGCCTTATGCTCCCTGGATCATGAAGTTCATCAGATCGAAGTCTTCAATTCCCTTCAAGGCTGACTTTCAGAATCACTTCAGTTTCTTGCCTCCGATTGAAGTCCTCAAGAATACTTTTTCTTTAGTTGAAGGCAAAGGCAAGGCTGTCATTGATGAAGGCACTCGTCCATTGGATGGTCTATTTCACAAAGCTGCATCTTATTCCACCAATGATGATTCTGCTACACAAGATTCTGCTGCAAAAGCCTCAGCGCAAAAACCTCAAGCTTCTGCTCCTCGTGTGATGACTGATCGTGAGCTTCTTCTAAGTCTTCATCAGAAGGTCGATCATAATCACAAGTGGGTGAAGCGTCAGTTTGCTTCAATTCTTCGTGACATGACTCTGACGCATAACTCTGTGAGGAAAATTCATTACTATGTGCATGAAATCTTCGATCGCTCTTGGGCCATTCTGTCTCATCTCAAGACTCCTGAAGAACTCAAGGAGATGGAGTTTCAAATAAACTTTGACTGGTCGATTCCTCCAAAAAAGAAGTGGAAGAAAGTTCTAGTTCCTCAGCTGGTGACATGCTCATTTTCTTCATCGCATGCGACGGATGAAGCTGAGGATATTGACGACACTGCTGCAGGCCCTGCTCCACCATCCGACCCCGACAACGCTGGCGCTCCTCCGCCACCTTCAAGATGACATTCTACGGGGCCGTTAGTCCTCAATTTCGTCCCTTTTGGTCACTTGATGACAAAGGGGGAGAAATTTGAGTTAGTCTTCAAGCGGGTCTCCTTATATGGGCTGTGTTTTGTTTAAGTTACAACTCTCGCTCTTCTGAAGCTTTTGTTGATTGAGTTGTAAACTTAAGTCCGATGGTGGTCTGATACTTTTGAACTACTTTCTACATGCTTATTTCCTCAAGTATCTTAATGCACGCATGCTGAATTTCCTCAGACCCCATTTTCCATAATGCATTTCAATTTCCTCATGATATATATAAAATGCGTGTATGGATTACAAGATATCGGGGGAGATCTACAAGATTTTATCTTCCCATGTGCATTTGCAGTCCAAAGAAAATTCCTCAAATATGAACGTCCTCAGGGGGAGTTCCTCTCTATCTTGCAATCAAATTCCTCAAACTCGGTACTTACACTTCATATGTTTATCTCCGTTGAAAACTTAACCTATTTGTCATCAATCACCAAAAAGGGGGAGATTGTAAGTGCATCTAGTGCCCCTTAGTGATTTTGGTGAATTGAAGACTTATAGGTTAAGGGACTAATATGTTTGTGAGTGTACACATGCTCTAGAAGTCGATGAGGACTTTGGTATATTCGAAGAATATCGACCCCTAAAAATGAATGTCTTCAACTGAAGACTTTGGTGAAGACTTTGCTGAAGACTTTGGTATTCCCTGAAGACTTTGAAAATGAAGAAGATGGTGTGACCTTGAAGATATGAATGAGGACGATGAAGCGTGAAGACTTTAGTTTTTATTGTTTCATTTCCTTCTTTGAGTCATAGGAAACACCGTACTGTTAAAGGGGGTCGAGGTAATACTAAGGGAAAATTTCCATCTGATGCTCGACTCAAAAGCCTCAACATAACCCAATCCTTCGAGTGAAGCCTTTGGAAACCTCTTGCAGTTCAGTCAAGTTCTTCAGTGACACAGACGATGTTCTTCTGGTCTCTGAGGAAATTGGTATGACTAAGGAGTTAGGATTTCGCTAGTGCGAATTGCCTACAAGTGAGGACAATGATAAGCCCTGAGGAATTTGACAGTTCAATTCCGACTGTTGCTGTGCTTTGCGCCAGCTGTCCAGATATTCTATCCACCTAACGGTCATATAATTGGGGGCATTTATCTTATCATGTCGGGTTGCACCCTGGCTATAAATAGCCGCCCCCCACAACCACTAGCTGGTTGGCTGGTCCGAGAGAGAACTTGACACTTGTCATTTGAGAGCATCCCATTCCTCGAGGACTTTGAGCGAAAATCATCAGTGAGGAAAAACCCCAAAAACCCAAACCACCAAAACCCATAGTGATTGAGCATCACTGAAGAAATTGTTCCTGTGTGGAAGCGACGCTTTTTACCTTGGAAGACTGTGTATCTTCCTGACGGTTAGGCGTCATGGTCTAGTGCATCCTGCAGTCAATTGGGGATCGCCGAGTGACCGTGGTCTAGAGCATCCAGCAATCAATTGTGGATCGCCGGGTGACACTACTGGAATCAGGGACTTTGCCATCTGCCAGCTCTTTGCCGTCTGCTGGCAGATGGCAAAGAGGCTCTTTGCCGTCTGCTTTTATAAAGCAGACGGCAAAGAACATACTGATGGCAAAGAGGCTCTTTGCCATCTGCACTTCTTTGCCGTCTGCTGGCATACGGCAAAGACCAAAGTGGGGCCCACGGGGTACTGCGTTGGCTAGGTCACACGGGCCACTTCTTTGCCGTCTGCTGGCAGACGGCAAAGAACTCTTTGCCGTCTGCCAGCAGACGGCAAAGAGGTGAGGGGGCCCTACAGTGTAACGGCGGGGACGGGCTAACGGCCCCCCTCTTTGCCGTCTGCTGGCAGACGGCAAAGAATTCTTTGCCGTCTGCCAGCAGACGGCAAAGAGGGGGCTTAATTTTCGCCCCCCGCGCCCAAACCCCCTCTCTCTCTCTCTCACATCTCTCTCTCTCTGTCTCTGCGCGCCGCCGCCGCCCCCTCCCCGCCGACCCCCTCCTCCCCGCCGACCCCCGCCGCCCCCCTCCTCCCCGTCGCCGCCCCCTCCCCTCCTCCACAGCGCCGCCGCCGCCCCCTCCCCTCCTCCACAGTGCCGCCGCCGCCCCCTTCCCTCCTCCACAGCGCCGCCGCCGCCCCCTCCCCGCCGACCTCCTCCTCCACGCCGACCGCCGCCGCCCCCCCTCCTCCCCGCCGACCGCCGCCGCCCCCCTCCTCCCCAGCGCCGCCGCCTCGACCACCCTCCGGTGAGCTCCACCATTCCCCCCCTTTTTTGTTTTTTTCCTGTTTTTTTTTCTGTTTTTATTAGTTCATTTAGTTAGTTTATATTAGTTAGTTATTAGTTCATATTAGTTAGTTTTTATTAGGTAGAAAAAACTTAGATAGAAAAGAAGAAAAGAAAAAACCTAGAAGAAAAAAAAGAAGAAAAGAAGAAGAAAAAAAAGGAAAAAGAAAAAAGAAAAAGAACAAAAAATAATAATAAGAAGAAGAAACAGAAGAAGAGGAGGAGGAGAAGAAAAAAGAAGAAGAAGAAGAAGAAAAAAAGAGGAGAGGAGGAGAAGAAGAAGAGGAAAAAAGGAAAGGAAGAAGAAGAAGAGGAGGAGGAGGAGAAGAAAAAAGAAGAAGAGGAAGAAGAAGAAGAAAAAAGAGGAGAGGAGGAGAAGAAGAAGAGGAAAAAGGAAAGGAGGAAGAAGAAGAAGAAGAAGGAAAAAAAAAGGAAGAAAAGGAAGAAAAGAAAGAAGAGGAAGAAGAGGAAGAAGAAGAAAAGAAAAAAAGAGGAAAAACCCCGACCCCGACACGGCACCTCGACCCCGACCCCAACCCGACAACGACCCGACACGCCGACCCCGACACCCCGACCTCGATCCCGACCCCGACACGGCACCCCGACCCCGACCCGACACCCCGACACCGACACGGCACCCCGACCCCGACACGACACCCCGACCCCGACACCCCTAACACCCCGACACCACGACACCCAGACACGACACCCCCCGACACCCCGACACCGACACGACACCCCGACCCCGACACCCCGACACCCCTGACACCCCGACACCACGACACCCAGACACGACACCCCCCGACACCCCGACCCCGACACGACACCCCGACACCACGACACCCCGACACCACGCCACCCAGACACGACAGCCCTGACCCCCGACACATCTTCGGCCTCCTGTTAACCGAAAAGGTGCTCTTCGGCCTTCCAGAGGCCGACGGGGTCATATATTTGTGAATTATGAGTTAGGAAGTATATTTCCCGATTTTGTTAAGAAAAACATCATATATATTTGTGTTGATCGGGTGGATTTAAATGTGCAGTTCTTTCGGGGCTGCGAGGGTCTGGTGTTCGACGACCTCCCCGTGCGTTCGACGAGCTCCGCCCCTGCGTTCGTGGGTGAGCACAAATGACATCTCCTCCTCCCCCCTTCATTTGCTCTGTTCTGGTCTTCGTGCCGATGAAACTTGCTAGCTATAGGTGTCAATCATCAGTATGCGTGACCACTATGCGTCTCCCGTTCGAAAGGGTTACATCTATAAATATGCATGCATTTGCATATTTATAACCGTGATTCTTTCGAATTGTCCAATGTTATCCATGGACAGCCCGAGTATGTGTAGATTGGGTTCATTTTCCCATATGCTCTGCTCCGGATCCGATGCAGAATTTTGTCAGTGCCTCCCTGTTGTTCTCCGGGTACACATCCTCTCTGCTTATTGCCTAGACGTGTATCAGGAGAACAGCGGGGAGGTGCTGCCGAAATTTTGCGTCGAATCCGGAGCAGAGCATGGGAAAACGAACCCAATCTACACATACTCGGGTGGGATTAGGACCTATCTTTACCTACTAGCGTCTAGGATGCATGGACGTAATAAAACTGACAAACTCTATTAACTGATGAATATGGTTTGCTGAATTATGTATATATTTCTTGTGTGTCCAGTAGCTAGGCAAGATGAGTGATCATGCGTGGATGTACACCGGTCACACTAGTCAGAAAGACATGACCCATGAATGGCTAAGAAAAACCAAGGGGTTTGTGAGAGCCGCATTTGCAAATGGACAGGAAACAAACTGGTGCCCCTGTGTCCGGTGCGACAACCATAAAAAGTGGACACGGGATGAAATGGGTAAACACTTGCAGAAGTGGGGTTTTACGACTGATTATACGGTGTGGAGATTTCATGGTGAGTCTGCCCAACGTGCCAGAGCTGAGGTGGTTCGTCGTCGCACCGACGAGCATGGTACCGGGATCGAACATATGGTGCAAGACTTTGATGATGCTCGGGATTCGGACGATGAGATGGAGGAATCTGCAAAGGCCTTCTATGAAATGTTGGAGTCTTCAAAACGTCCTCTCCATGAGCACACTGAGCTTTGTTAGCTGGATGCCATCGCGCAAGTAATGGCTCTCAAGGCTCAGTTCAACCTGGGCAGAGAATGCTACGACGCGACGATGACGATATTTGGACGCTTTCTACCCAAAGGCCATGTATTGCCAGCAAACCTGTACCAGTCGGACAAAATCCTACGTGCACTTAAGATGCCCTATGAGAAGATAGATGCCTGTGAGAATGG
Organism: Elymus sibiricus; assembly: GCA_039707655.1. Taxonomy (NCBI): domain Eukaryota; kingdom Viridiplantae; phylum Streptophyta; class Magnoliopsida; order Poales; family Poaceae; genus Elymus; species Elymus sibiricus. The sequence continues at coordinate 381,061,924 of CM077671.1, forward strand.
ATGTGCCTTATTTAGGCTTGAGTATGCGGGCTTCAACTATTGTCCCATTTGCAAGTCTTCCAGGTATGTTGTGGTAGACAACGGTATGGGTGAGAAGAGTCAGACCAAAATCCCAGTTAATGTTCTTCGGTATATGCCAATCATACCAAGACTTCAACGTCTTTTCATGGTCGAAGAGACGGCCAGACAGATGACGTGGCATAAATTGGGCAAAAGAACCGAACTAGATGCAGATGGGAATCCGATGTTGGGACACACTTCAGACGCTTTTGCGTGGAAGCACTTCGATGCTTTACATAAGGACAAAGCGGCAGATCCAAGGCATCCTCGAGTTGCCATCAGCACGGATGGGTTCCAAGTGTTTGGTATGACGGCAACCCAATACAGTTGCTGGCCTGTATTTGTCATTCCACTCAATCTCCCCCCCGGAGAGATTATGAAAAGAAAGAACATTTTCTTGACGTTGATAATTCCAGGGCCCAACTATCCGGGGAAGAATATGAATGTGTACATGCAGCCGCTTAAGGATGAATTGCAAGAAGCTTGGGATAATGGGATCAAGACATATGACGCCGCTACAAAACAAAACTTCAAAATGCATGTGTGGTACATGTACTCGACGCATGACTTGCCGGCGTATGCGCTATTCGTTGGCTGGTGTGTGGATGGAAGGTTCCTGTGCCCCACATGCAAGGCAGCTCTTCAGTTCCGTTGGCTGCAGGCGGGTCGCAAGTATTCTTGCTTCCACTTGCATAGACAGTTCCTGGATCCTGGCCATAAGTTCAGAAAAGACAAGAAAAATTTCATGAAAGGTAGAGTTGTCAAAAACTCTGCACCACCTGCATTGACAGGCCAACAGGCCCTGGATCAGTTAAACGCTCTCGAGCCTAATCCAGAGCGTCCAGGATATTTCAAAGGGTATAATTCGGAACACGCCTGGACTCACAAGATATGCTTGTGGGATCTGCCTTACTTTAAAGACCTCATTTGCCCACACAACATCGACGTGATGCGCACTGAAAAGAATATCGCCGAGGCCCTTTTTGGTACATTGTTCGGCATAGAGGGGAAGTCAAAGGATAACCCTAAGGCTAGAGTCGATCAAGAGGCTCTATGTGATAGACCGTTACAAAACATGCGACAACCGAAAGAAAAGAAGAACTGGAGGAAGCCAAAGGCATGGTTCAATCTTGGAAGGCCAGCTATGAGGGAAATGATCTTGTGGGTGAAAATGCAGTTGATGTTCCCTGATGGGTATGCAACGAATCTAAAGAGGGGAGCGAGTCTTGACAAATTGAAAATATTTGGTATGAAGAGTCATGATTGGCACATATGGCTTGAGCGGGTAATGCCGGTGATGTTGCGTGGCTTTATCCCTGAGGATGAATGGCTAGTACTGGCAGAGCTGAGCTATTTCTTCCGTGCTCTTTGTGCGAAAGAACTATCGCCTGACGTGCTAGACGAACTGGAAGAGTTGGCGCCGGAGTTGATCTGCAAGTTAGAAAAGATCTTTCCACCGGGATTCTTTAATCCAATGCAGCATTTGATTTTGCATCTCCCGACTGAGGCAAGATTGGGGGGGCCCGTGCAAAATCGTTGGTGCTTCGCAACTGAGAGGATGCAGAAGACGCTTCGAGCAAAATGTAAAAATAAACGTAGAATTGAAGCATCGATGGCCGAGGCATTCATTACTGAGGAGGCCGCAAACTTCGTGACAGCACACTACAAAGCCAAGAATCGTCATTTGCATAATCCGAAGCCTCGGTACAATGATGGCGACCGTGAAAAAGGTCGATCCAACCTCAGCCTATTCAAAGGGAACCTCGCACCAGCCGGTGCTTCGAAAGCAATACCGTTGGATGTCGAAGAATGGCGGACCATTTCGTTGTATATCTTCAACAACCTAACAGAAGTGCGGTCGTACATCGAGTAAGTTCTCGGTACATTGTTTCGCAACTTCTAATTCCTTTGAAATGCTCTTATTCCCGGATATGTGATACAGTCGATACGTCGCCAAATTCTCGGATGGAGCGGTGATCCAAAAGGATTCCATCGAAGAGTATGAGCTTCTGGCAAAGCATGTAGGAGGCTATCCCGGTTTCATCTCTTGGTTCAAACAAATGGTAATTTCCATTAGACCATTTCATTTCTTCGTCTAGTTTGCGGCTAATGCAACAATCCTTTCGTATTAAACTTGTAGGCTAATGCAGAGTCTATGGAATCCGAATTGAGACAAGTCGCAAATGGTTTTGACTATAAGGTCCGTTCATGTGACAAATACGACATCAACGGGTATCGCTTTCGTACCTATGGCAAAGAGCTATCTATGGCCGACCGAAAGTCTACAAATTGTTGTGTCTCTGCTATCGGCGAAGGAGGTACCGAGTATTATGGAAGAGTTGAAGCAATTTATGAACTTCTATTCTATGGTGCAAACCCACCGAAAGTCGTAGTCTTCAAATGTTATTGGTTCCAGCCGAAGGAGACTAGAAGGACTCATGAACATCTAGGGCTAGTCGAAATCAAACAAAGCACCCATTTGGATGTTCCCGATGTCTATATTACGGCTCAACAGGCAACCCAAGTTTTCTATCTACCGTGGGCCTGCCAAAGTGATCCAAATCTCAAAGGTTGGGATGTCGTTTATGAAGTGCCGCCACATGTTAGACCACCTCCCCCCAATGAAGAGGATTATGAACCTCACATTAACCCAGACACATATGAAGGAGAATTCTTCCAAGAAACACGTCTTTCCAAAAAACGTTTCAAGAACCGCTCTACTTCACCTCAGAACATTGAAGTAGACAGCGGCAGTGAATCCGAGCCTGAACCGGAACAAGAAGAGCCGGAACAAGAAGAGGTTACTGCTGCGGATGACCTGTCAATGCTTGACCGATTACGTACAGGAGGCCTTCCACATGTTGATGCATTTATTGATGATGATGATGAGCACGTCATTACTGATAGTGATGATGATGATGCATTTATTGACCCCGAAGCATATATAGACGATGATGATGCATTTATTAATGATGACGATGAAGATTAATATTATAGTTCTTGTCAGGTATTCAATTATTATTATGTACATATATATTATTAATTGGTTCATGTTAGGTATTCAATTTTTTATTATGTTCATGATGATGATACACTTAAATTATATTCATGTCAGGTATTCATTTTTTTAATGTTGTACTAACTTCGTTTACTCTTTGTCATTGCAGGTGTTGACAGATGGTGGGCGCGGGTCGAGAGCGCTCCGAGGCTCCTTCCTCGGCGCGTGGTGGGAGGGGTACTTCCATCCCACCCCACCACCTCCGGAGAGCACTGGATCTCAGTTTGCAGACACCGGCGGGCGCTTCTTCTTCGACCGGGAGAGGTCGGGGGGGGGGGGAAGAAGGTTGGTAGAGGTGGACGTGGCGGCGGGAGAGGTAGGAAGGCTGCTACTACGCCTTCCTCGCCGCCACCCCCAGCTGATTCACCCGACCACAGGAGTGCTCCGTCTGAGATGGAGCAGCCTGAGGTGCAGTCATCTCGGACTCCGGTCCACGAGCCTCAGGCCGACGAGCCTACGACAGACGAGGCTACGACAGACACGCCTACGGCCGACGAGCCTGGGGCCGACGAGCGTCGGGCCGCCGAGCCTTCGTCCCACGAGACTGGGGATCACGCTGAGTCGCAGCAGAGCCCAGGTGCGGGCTCGTCGAGTGGCCGTGCTGAGGGTGGCTATAGTTCTGATAGCTATAGCGAGAGTGAGTGGGTTGAGGGGCGCAAAGTCTACCAGCGTGGTGGTACAAAGCTCCCGCCCACCCCGGCGACCCCCGACCAGAGGTGGTTGATTGCGCCGCAGGGGGAGAAGTAAGTGCATTTACTCTTTTTTAACCTTTTGTCTTCACGTTTCTTCGAATATCTAATGCGTTGGCCTTGTCATACTGCAGGTCTTGGACACACGGGCCTGGTTGCCGCAAGCCCAACAGTGTCCTTGGCGTGATTTGTCGCCAGAGCTTCCCGGGGTGGGTCACGTTGCCCGGTGAGGGCCGGGTTCGAGAGCTAGGAATGACCTGGGAGCACTACTTGGCTGCCCCGGCCCCGCCGGGGCATAGGATCGGCGATGTCGAGTGCCACACGGTCGCCGACATTGTGATCCAGACGTTTTGGGTAATTTCTCCTTTGCCGTCTACGTTGTGTTTTCTTCTTTGATTGGCAACCCTAGTGATTGTACTAATCCGTGTTTTCTTGTTTGATTGCAGACCTTCTACAGGTGTGCTGAGGGACAGGAGGAGGCCGCGGCTCGGGTTATCGGCAACGAGTGCAGGCGCCTACTTCTAAACTTTCGGCACGAGGCTCGGACGCAGGCTATTCGAGACTACTACGCCTCGACTGGTATTCGGAGGAAAAAAGAGAAGTGCCGCCTCAACTATCTGAGGAAGGAGAAGTACATGAAGGTAATTACCTATTCTTAAGGCCTTGTACTTAGTTCCTTGATTTGATTCGTATGCGTAGCGCTCAAATTTCTCTTGCTTAACTTAGGTGCCCCCGAGATGGTGTGCGGATAGGATGGACTGTTGGGAGGCGTTGGTGGATGAGTGGTGCACTCCCCAATGGCGCAACGTCCACGACGGTGCAAAGGAGAAGCGTGCCCAAATGAAAGGTGTCCCACACCATCTAGGCAGCGTCAACCTACGTGGGTTCGGGGAAAACTGGGTATGTGGTTTGCTTCATGATTCATGCAAATTCATTCTTCATGCTAGCTTGAGCCCTTAACTAATACTCTGTTCCTCTCTTTTAGGCGCGGCTCAACAAGGCTCCAGTGCCAGAGCTGTTCGACCTCTATGCCATGTCCAATACTGCCTCGTACAAGAAGGCCAAGGCATTCTCTGAGTCTGACCTCGATGATCCAGAGAAATTCAGCAACCGCGCCTCCCACAA